>OY982940.1:0-20000 GCA_963891755.1 Pyrrhia umbra | reverse complement strand
TTAGGTTAGGTTAGGTTAGGTTAGGTTAGGTTAGGTTAGGTTAGGTTAGGTTAGGTTAGGTTAGGTTAGGTTAGGTTAGGTTAGGTTAGGTTAGGTTAGGTTAGGTTAGGTTAGGTTAGGTTAGGTTAGGTTAGGTTAGGTTAGGTTAGGTTAGGTTAGGTTAGGTTAGGTTAGGTTAGGTTAGGTTAGGTTAGGTTAGGTTAGGTTAGGTTAGGTTAGGTTAGGTTAGGTTAGGTTAGGTTAGGTTAGGTTAGGTTAGGTTAGGTTAGGTTAGGTTAGGTTAGGTTAGGTTAGGTTAGGTTAGGTTAGGTTAGGTTAGGTTAGGTTAGGTTAGGTTAGGTTAGGTTAGGTTAGGTTAGGTTAGGTTAGGTTAGGTTAGGTTAGGTTAGGTTAGGTTTTTTTTTTTTTTTTTTTTTTTTTTTTTTTTTTTTTTTTTTTTTTTTTTTTTTTTTTTTCTGCTTTTCCCTGGTCATGGGTGGACCTGGCTCTTATTATTCTGTTTCTCATTCATTCTAGTTCTATCGAGCATGCCTCTCGTACTTTTATACTTTTATTCTTCATACTATATCTTTCTTTCATTAATCTCATTCATTCTTTACGGGTGGGATATCCCGCTTCCCTGACTATCCGCTAAGACATTGGGTAACTAATTCTAAAATTTTATTAACTTTTACATTTTTGTCTCTTACTTTCTACTGTTATAATCTATTTAAGTTTAATTTTAAACATTGCATATCTAAGTTTTTTATTTACTTATTATCTATTTATTATGTTATACAATTTACCTATCGATGCACATCTAGTTGAAGCCAGTTTTAGTATACACTTTATTTGTTATTCTATGTTTACTTAATTATTCTATCGCTATACATTTCTTATTTATATCTATTTATTACATTAATACTATTTTATTTAAGTTGACATTTGAGTTCCTTCCCAATGTATACATTTGGGTCTTATTATATTAGGCTTACTTTAAACTTTTCTTATAATATATAATTTCCTTGATTATAGTCTACTTATCATATTATCATAATATGGATATAGTTTTTAAATTACTTCTAGTATGTGCTTAGTGTTTTACTTGCTTACTTTTATGTTTCTATATTGTTAGTTTCTGTTTTTCCTGTTTGTTTTGTGTGTTACCTATTTGTGTTGGACACGTTTTGTTTGCTTGTTTGTTGCTACCTTCTATTTCTATTTGGACACTTATTCTCACTTTGGTGTCACGTAATGCTTATTTTAATTTGTATTCTCATTTTGACAATTTTATATATATACTCTATTTATACATAATGTAATTGTCGTTTCTTGTACTTAGGTTTTTATTTTCGTCCGGTTTATTTTGACACGGGGTGTTGGGCACTGTTTTCCATGTATGTGTGTGTACTGCGTTGGTCTGATATTTTTGTATATGTAGGTATATATACTCATTATATATGCCTCATATTCGTATTCTTGTTTTTGTTTGTGTTTTGTGTGTAGACATATGTGTTGATTCTGTGTAATGTGTAGTGTTGTGTGCCTTGACTCTGTGAGTGTCTTATGTGTATGCTGTGGTGGCTCGAGCGAGGTAGTCCCACTTCTCTCGAGTTGGGCAATCCTTGCTGAAGGCATTATGGGCGGTATTCTGCAGGCCTGAGTGTGCACAGTTGCAGCACCGCGGCTCCTTCCCTGCGATTTGATCATCACAATCAGCTCGCAGGTGAGGTCCTCCGCAGTGGCTGCACTTGCCCACACTCTCCGTGCAAAATTTGCTCCCGTGTCCGAATGCCAAGCATCGTGTGCACTGGATGAGCGGCGACTGGTCCTCCACCCTTACCCTCTGCAGGTCCAGGTGAAGGGCCCCGGCCTCCGTCATCCTTTGCCAGAGCCTGGGACCGACTTGCAGTACCACGTGAGACGTTTTTGGATTTCGTGTCCTTTTCTTAAATTTAATTTTGATGTCTTGTTCGTCAGGGGTTAGGTCGCGGAATATGTTGTCGTTCTGACCATGCAGTGCCTGGACAATCTCCTCATCGCTGTTATCAAGCACCACATCCTTCAGGACGACAAGCGGGTTTTTATTTGCAATTTTCGTTGCAGTCAGTCCACTATTCCCGTTCCGGATACGGTCCTCAACTTTTTTAAGCTCTCCTTCCGTTCCACATCCGATTATTATTGTTTGGTTTTTGGCCTTCCTAACTTTATCTATTTTGAGGCCAGATCCTTTCGCGTCGACCGCCACCCTCACCCTGGTGAGCACTTCATCCCCAGTCTCCTGGGGGTCCAGTGACGTCACCGCTATGGAGTGAAGGGCCGGCCGACGTTTGGGTTTAGTCGCCGCCACACTGGCGTAAGTGTGTTGAGCGGTATTTCGTTCAGCTGCTTGACCCGCCGCGACCTCGCTTAGCTTTTCTTTTGCGGCGGCAACATCACCGACAACCTTGTCGATTTTATCTTTGAGAGAGGTCTGCGCGTTCCCAATGATTTTGACGTCATAGGTCACTTGGTCAATGGCCTCCTTTGCCCCATCGATTTTTTCGACTATCTTGTCGGTGATGTCAGCGCCGCATTCGTTCTGTTCCGCTTTGATTTCCTCGATAACTTTTGCTTCTAAGTTATCGAGCCGTGTTTGTAGGCTCGCCTCCATTTCTCCCAGCTTGTCCAGGATGCGAGCTTCCGTCCTAGGCATTGAGGTTTCGGTGCTAGTTTTGGTGGACGATTGAGTTTTGGCTGCTGTTTCGAGGGCCTTCACCCGCTTGCACATCTCGAACAATATCCTGAGACCCTTTTCCGACTGCACCTCCAGGAAGGTCTTTATGTCTCTCCTCATTTGAGGGTAATCTTTGACTTTTGAGGGAATATCCTCAAACGTCTTCATCACATCCTGGAGGAGCTTGTCGGTCGGAAGTGTAGAATAATCCATTGTCTGGAAAGTCTCCGTGTCGCCCAGAGACCTCCTCTTCCGCTCTGGTTTTCGAATGAAGGTTCTCGCTGCGTCCATCACTGCTGTGGGTGGGGCTGCGGGGCTGGGGGTGGTGCGTTTTGGGGCGGCGCCAGAAGTAGTTGGAGTGCGGTGCATGTTAGATGTGGATGTGGATGTGGTTGGTGTGCGGTACATGTTGGATGTGGATGTGGATGTGGATGTGGATGTGGATGGTGTGCGGTACATGTTGGATGTGGATGTGGATGTGGATGTGGATGTGGATGTGGATGTGGATGTGGATGTGGATGTGGATGTGGATGTGGATGTGGATGTGGATGTGGATGTGGATGTGGATGTGGATGTGGATGTGGATGTGGATGTGGATGTGGATGTGGATGTGGGTGTGGATGTGGATGTGGATGTGGATGTGTAGTATATAGGTGTTGTGTTTCTGTTTCAGATGTAGCGGCGATGTGCGGTGGGGTGTAGCAGCGAGTATCGGCGTGCGGCGACGTGCGCAGGGAACGTTGTCAATGGTGAGTAAAACAGACAATACTGTTGGTCTATATATTTTGTCAGGATCCAACCCCGTATAGGGGTGGAATCAATATTGTAATTTCTACAATTAATAATGTGCGTTGACCCTGTAAAAGGGGGTCGAGACACGTCTTGACACTGTTTATACGATAGAGGGGAGTTAAAATAAAATAAGGTTGGGATAGGTTGTTGATATTTTAAAATAATAATTGACAAGATTTTTATCTCTACCTTGAGTATTGGTGTTCTATAGATCTGTAAAGGGGATCTTTGTTAGTACCCAATACTTAAAATTTTTATTTTCAGGCGTCCGGTTCTCGCACCGCGAGTCAAAAGCGAACCGACTCTATGTAGAGTCGTTTTGTTGAGATCTATCGATAGGTCTCGCCAAGCCCTCTCCAACGAACCCAAACACGGCTGGGCTAACCTAAGTGGTCTCTGAGATACCCTAAGTTACCGGATCGGATTTTCGTCCAATATGGCCGCCGTATCCAGGTAAACGCTCGTGTCTCAGCAACCACCGGGCCGATTTCAGCGTATCGGGGCTCAAAGTAAAGGTCTCGGCGAGGCGCACTCAGGTCTGAGGTTTCAGGCAGGAAACCTTTCAGTCCCGGACACTCCTGAAAACTACCTAGGACGAAGGCTGGGGGCCGGGCGTCACCCCAGGAAGAAACCGCAAATTCCTACGACCCGGAACTCAGAAGTTATGGCCGTCCAAAGTTCGACACTGACAGCTGTAAGCTGTCAATATCAGGCTTCGAAGGGCCGCAGTGTCCCAACCCGGAGTCGTAAAAAGCCGTGCCACGGCTTATTCGACTCGCCCCGGTCTACTCTATCTCCCAGTCCCACCTTCAGGGTCCTGAAAGTTTCAGGCCTTTTTCAGCCTGAAATGTGGTTTAGGTACGGCAATTGACCCCAGGCAGTTCAAAGGAAGTCCCAACTCTCTACGACCCTTAGATCCAGAGATACAAGCGTCCGAAACCCGGCTCTGACAGTTGCCAACTGTCAAATCCCAACTTCAGACGCCAATATCTTGATGACCGGTGGCCGCAGAAAGACCGGACTTGCAATGGGCGACCCGGTATGGTTTTTTGCACCCCTCTGTAGAGATCTCAGGCTGAAAAATTTTCAGTTCCCGAAAGTTGGGGGGGGGGGGGGGGTCCTACTGAGATAGGTACACAAACACAAAGTAATCAATTGTAAAATGTATTAGAAAAATTTTAAGTTGGGGGGGGGGGGTCCTACTGAGATAGGTACACAAACACAAAGTAATCAATTATAAATAAGACATATGTATTAGAAAAATTTTAAGTTGGGGGGGGGGGGGGGTCCTGCGGAACCCTTCGCTTCTCGCTTCAGATGCTCTAAAGGAGCCGGTTCCTTAATCTGACTTGGGGGGGGGGGGGTGAGGGGGTCCAGCCCTAGGGGGGGGGGGTCCTACTATTAGAGCTCGGCCGTGTCGCTACAGGGCTAGAGTGAAGTCGGTGTTCGGTTTCCTCCCCTAGCTGTCGAGGTAACTGCCCTTAAGGTATATTAAGGGGTGTGGAGAGGGAGGGGGTCCAAAGTGGGGGGGATAGGTCCCTCTTGTGGGTCTTTGACCGTGGTGTCTTTGACACCACAAAGGCTGAATCCGCGGTCAAAATTTGCCTATCTCTATTGGTTTCAGAGATATGGACCTTCGAATTTTACCCTGGTATGATGAGGGGGAGGGGGGTCCAAACCAGGGGGAGGGGGATCCTCTTACTGGACTTCAGCCGTGGTGTCTTCGACACCACAATGGCTGAATCCGAGGTCAAAATTGGTCTATCTCTGCTGGTTTCAGAGATATTAGTCAGCACAAAGCATAACCTCCCTCTTTTAGGCTTTGTTTACCCTCACAGTCGGGTAATATATTTATGATTTTATTTGGTTTGTACTTGACCTACCTTTGCTCGTACTGTGGCGTGTGAGGGCTCGTTTTGTAGGTCTCGTCGAGACCTACAACTTACTGTCAAAGACTTGGGGGTGGGATGCACCCCTATAAAGCAACCCTTACAAAACTGTGTTTTTTAGTATATATTTGAATGTAAATATGTTGTAATTTGTGTTAAGGTGTATGAGTTTTGGCTTATAGGTAGGTTTTAGTGTCCCCTTTTAAATTGGGGTGTCAAAATTCACCTTACTGTGATTTAAACCCCCTGGGATCGTGTCAAATATTGGAGAATTTGAACCTAATTTTCAGCGTTATTTAGGGGTTTTCAGGAATTTTAAAGACGTGGGGGTTGGTTTTTTACCAAGTCCTTCCCTGCCCTGCTGTCAGAAATTTAAAATTAATTATACTTCAGGAGCCAGTTTTCAGATCGCGATCTTTTACAAGTTATGTTTTGCGGTTTTTACCATTTGTTTACATAATTTAAAACGCTTGTATATAACTGAGACTGGCTCCTAAAATTACAAATTAAAGACTATATTATAGCTTATGTCCTAACCTATCCTATGACTATACTAAGGTCCGCGCGCCGCGACACTTTCACCCTCAAAACGGGGGTTTCTCCGTTGCCACCCTCCCGGGACAACCGCAAAAAGCCTTGTTTTGCCAAAATTTTTGCAGTAATTATAATTTCGGGTATGGATTATGATATAAGGTCCCACCCTACTCAATTTCACCCCAAAGGAATTTGGGGTTATAACTGGTCAGGGGGGTTTATATGTAAATTTAATTTTTTGTGATTTTAAGAGTTTAAATTTTTTGAAAACTACCAGGCCGAAAAATCTAAAAATTTGGAAATAGAGAGTCTGGGTAGTCTATTATATTATGCAATTATAAAAACAGGGGGTCATCGATCTTAATTCCCGGGAAAATGGCACCAAAGAAATGAAAATTTTTCCCGACCTTTGAAGGCTTGAAGCTCCGTCTGTGGTGGTCCGATCTTCTTGTTTCAGGTGTCAGGTGATTCTCCTCGTCGTGCTGCTTCTCCTGATGTATGACACGCCTGTCCAGCTGCGCTGGAAGGGGGACCACGTTGCACGTGGTTTCAGGTTTTCCGGGGATTTCTCTACGGTTTTTCACCGGAAAAATCCCGGAGGCACTTCAGGTGGTTGGCCTCCTCGAGACGCTCAGTTTGACCCCAAAAAAGTAGGGGGTCGTCGATAGTATATCACCAGCGCACCACAATCACTCCGAAAATTTCGGTTTTTCCTCAATAACTTCCACAATTTTTCACTTTTCACCACGCGGTTTTCACAACTGTATTCTTCTCAATGAGACGCGTGTGCACATACCAAACACGGTATACTTTTAACAAAAAAGCCGTTAAACACAATTTTTAGGTGCGGAGCGTGCGAAAAACGTGGCGCTCGCGGCTAAGGCTGCCAGCAGACTGGTTAGGTTAGGTTAGGTTAGGTTAGGTTAGGTTAGGTTAGGTTAGGTTAGGTTAGGTTAGGTTAGGTTAGGTTAGGTTAGGTTAGGTTAGGTTAGGTTAGGTTAGGTTAGGTTAGGTTAGGTTAGGTTAGGTTAGGTTAGGTTAGGTTAGGTTAGGTTAGGTTAGGTTAGGTTAGGTTAGGTTAGGTTAGGTTAGGTTAGGTTAGGTTAGGTTAGGTTAGGTTAGGTTAGGTTAGGTTAGGTTAGGTTAGGTTAGGTTAGGTTAGGTTAGGTTAGGTTAGGTTAGGTTAGGTTAGGTTAGGTTAGGTTAGGTTAGGTTAGGTTAGGTTAGGTTAGGTTAGGTTAGGTTAGGTTAGGTTAGGTTAGGTTAGGTTAGGTTAGGTTAGGTTAGGTTAGGTTAGGTTAGGTTAGGTTAGGTTAGGTTAGGTTAGGTTAGGTTAGGTTAGGTTAGGTTAGGTTAGGTTAGGTTAGGTTAGGTTAGGTTAGGTTAGGTTAGGTTAGGTTAGGTTAGGTTAGGTTAGGTTAGGTTAGGTTAGGTTAGGTTAGGTTAGGTTAGGTTAGGTTAGGTTAGGTTAGGTTAGGTTAGGTTAGGTTAGGTTAGGTTAGGTTAGGTTAGGTTAGGTTAGGTTAGGTTAGGTTAGGTTAGGTTAGGTTAGGTTAGGTTAGGTTAGGTTAGGTTAGGTTAGGTTAGGTTAGGTTAGGTTAGGTTAGGTTAGGTTAGGTTAGGTTAGGTTAGGTTAGGTTAGGTTAGGTTAGGTTAGGTTAGGTTAGGTTAGGTTAGGTTAGGTTAGGTTAGGTTAGGTTAGGTTAGGTTAGGTTAGGTTAGGTTAGGTTAGGTTAGGTTAGGTTAGGTTAGGTTAGGTTAGGTTAGGTTAGGTTAGGTTAGGTTAGGTTAGGTTAGGTTAGGTTAGGTTAGGTTAGGTTAGGTTAGGTTAGGTTAGGTTAGGTTAGGTTAGGTTAGGTTAGGTTAGGTTAGGTTAGGTTAGGTTAGGTTAGGTTAGGTTAGGTTAGGTTAGGTTAGGTTAGGTTAGGTTAGGTTAGGTTAGGTTAGGTTAGGTTAGGTTAGGTTAGGTTAGGTTAGGTTAGGTTAGGTTAGGTTAGGTTAGGTTAGGTTAGGTTAGGTTAGGTTAGGTTAGGTTAGGTTAGGTTAGGTTAGGTTAGGTTAGGTTAGGTTAGGTTAGGTTAGGTTAGGTTAGGTTAGGTTAGGTTAGGTTAGGTTAGGTTAGGTTAGGTTAGGTTAGGTTAGGTTAGGTTAGGTTAGGTTAGGTTAGGTTAGGTTAGGTTAGGTTAGGTTAGGTTAGGTTAGGTTAGGTTAGGTTAGGTTAGGTTAGGTTAGGTTAGGTTAGGTTAGGTTAGGTTAGGTTAGGTTAGGTTAGGTTAGGTTAGGTTAGGTTAGGTTAGGTTAGGTTAGGTTAGGTTAGGTTAGGTTAGGTTAGGTTAGGTTAGGTTAGGTTAGGTTAGGTTAGGTTAGGTTAGGTTAGGTTAGGTTAGGTTAGGTTAGGTTAGGTTAGGTTAGGTTAGGTTAGGTTAGGTTAGGTTAGGTTAGGTTGGGGGACCCCCCACAGCACTTACGTCCACGTCGTGTCCCCTGGAAACGACCCAGTCCTGACCACCGTAACGGAGTGGCAGGCTGGGCTCGGCCAAAGTGTGCTGTGCTTCGTAGCGATCTCTTTCTGCCTTGTGCGCTACGAATTTTGTCGGAATGTCCAAACCTCTGCGGGACGCCCACGGGCGTTTTCTGCGACCAAAAGGCCCTTCTCAGGGCCAACCAAAAGGCCCTTCTCAGGGCCAACCAAAAGGCCCTTCTCAGGGCCAACCCAAAGGCCCTTTTCAGGGCCAACCAAAAGGCCCTTCTCAGGGCCAAACCGACGCTTCTGAAGCGTCCGAAGTGAGCCGCGCGCCGTCTGCGGCGAGCTTCTGCGGGAGCCGATTCTTCGGCGGGATTGCGCTGTCGGAGGACTCCGATCAGGAATCCATCGTGTCACTCGTGTCGTGTACTTCAGACGCGGGCGAGTCTAGGCCGCTGTCGCGAAAGCGCGCCTATCGAAAGGAAGGGTCTGGTGAATCTTCGGCGAGTTCGGCGAAGGCAATGAGGGGCAAAAAGGTTACAGCGTCGGACACCCACGTCGTGGGCCTAGCGGACGCTCAACGCCAGTTAGACCTGGCCCGGCGGGAGCAGCTCCAGCAGGAGCTTGAGGAGCGGGTCGCCGCAAAAGAGCAGCGGGCGCGTACCGCCCGGGTCAGGTCCGGGTACGGCGCGTCCCGCGTGTTATACGCCGACCACTCCTTGGCCGAGTTGGCAAGGATGGCGGAGGAGGACGAGGAGGAGATAGCGGAGGTCGCCTCAAAGTCCTCAAACCTGAAGGGCACCTTCCAGAAGGCCCTCAAATGCCGCGCCGCGAGCATGCGCGGCATCGTCGAGGAGTTGGTGTCGAGGAAGGCGACCGACGAAACTCGGCAGCTGCAGGCGAAAGTAGATCGCCTACAAATGGAGGTCAGCCAGCTGCACCAGAAGCTGGCCGACGCCACCGCCCGGCCCAACCAGGCCGCACCGCCGCCTGCGGTGGAGGCCCCCTCCTCCAACCTCGAGGACATCATCCGGAAGGTCGTAATGGAGGAGCGGGCATTTACCAGAGCCTGCTTAGCGGGGATTGAGGACCGGCTCTTACCCGAGAAGCGCCTCCGGCCTGCACTAGCGGCCGACAAGAGGCGAAATGAGCCGGGTCCTTCCTCACAAAGAGAGGACGCCCCCCTTCCTTCCGCCGCACCGTCCAGCCAGGAGGGCTGGACTGAGGTTATCAGGAAGGGTAAGGGGAAGGGGAAGAAGACCTCCCATGCCCCCACCCCTGTCCCCGCCGCCGCACCTTCCAGCCAGCCGCAGACGGCTGGAAAGGGGAAGGGAAAGGGAAAGGGGAAAAAGTCGGCACCGGCCGCCCCTGCCGCTCCCACCTCCGCGTCCCCCAGTCAGCCGCAGACTGGCGCGGGTAAGGGGAAGGGGAGAGGGGGTAAGAACCTTGTTCCGCCAAAGACCGCAGCCGTCGTGGTGACGCTCACCGCGGAGGCTGCGGAGCGGGGCGAAACGTACGCGTCCATTCTGTTGCGGGCGCGTGCCAACGCCGACCCCACCCAGCTGGGGATCAGCAGAGTATCCTGCCGACGGACTCAAACCGGGGCTCGGATTTTTGAGTTCCCGGGGGCTGAAGGCGGCGCCAGCGCCGACCTCTTCGCGGCCAAACTACGGGAGGTCATTGCGGACGCGGCGAAGGTGGCCCGACCAATAAAAACGGCGGCCTTGGAGGTGACCGACCTGGATGACTCCGTCACCAAGGAGGAGGTAGTGGCGGCGGTCGCAGCTATTGGGGGCTGCAGTGTCGCAGCGGTGCAGGGCCGGGACATCAGACCCGGCCGCGGCGGCATGGGCACCATGCGGCTCGAGTGCCCAGTCGCCGCTGCCAAAGCCGTCCTTCAAAAAGGGCGGCTGCTCGTGGGCTTTAGCTCGGGGGCGGTCCGGGCACTTGCGGACGCACCCCTGCGGTGTTACAGGTGTTTCTTTCGGCATCGGCCACACCCGAGCCCTCTGTCCGTCCACGGTGGATAGACGGACAGCTGCTACCGTTGCGGCAAGGACGGCCACAAAGCCTCCTCCTGCACGGCCGCCACGCCGCACTGCACTGTGTGCGCTGCCAGCGGCCGCCCGGCGGGCCACATTATGAAGGGGAGGTTGTGCAACCCTCCCCCCAAGAAGGGAAAAGCGCAGGCGCCGGTCGGGCCTGCTGCTCACGCCGCTGTTCCCGTGGCGGGAACCTCGGCGGCTGCGGATGAGGGGGGTGCGATGTCCGACTGATGGATATAGTCATCGAACATCGCATCCTCCAGGCGAACACCAACCACTGCCGGGCAGCCCAGGATCTGTTGTTGCAGACGATGGCTGAGTGGTTGGTGGACTTGGCGGTGGTCGCCGAGCCCTACTCGATCCCCGGGCATTGGCTGGGCGACCTGGACGGCCTGGTGGCCATATTGTCGCGGCCCTCTACAGACTCCCCACCCCTCTCGCTCTTAGAGAGGGGACCGGGATACGTGGCTGCCGCGTGGGGGCCATCGTTGGCCATCGTTGGGGTATATTTCTCCCCAAACCGCCCTCTCTCCGACTTCGAGGACTTTCTGGAGATCCTCACTGCAGTCGTAGGGAGGGCGGCGCCGCGACAGGTCGTCGTGTTGGGCGACCTAAACGCCAAGTCGGCGGCCTGGGGCAACCCGGCTGCCTCATGCGACGTCCGGGGCGCGCCGTCGAGTTTGGGCGACGTCGTGCGGCGTGTCCCTCCTCAACAGGGGGGCGGTCCACACGTGCGTGCGGCAGCGGGGAGGGTCAGTGGTCGACGTCTCGTTCGCCACCCCGTGCTAGCCGCACGCATCGTGAACTGGCGGGTGGAGATGGTGGAAACCATGTCGGACCACCGATACGTGCGGTTCGACATCTCCACCCAGAGTCCCCGGGGACGGATGGCCCGCTCCAACGGGTCTCCTTTCCCCCGGTGGGCTCTCACTCGCCTGGACCGGGAGGCAGCCATGGAGGCGGCCTTCCTCCAGGACTGGCTGTCGCCCCCTGTCGAGCTCTCGGACGTCGACGCCGCAGCGGTCCGCTCGGGGGATCTCTGACCGAGGTGTGCAACTCCAGCATGCCTCGCTCTCGCCGTCCGCCTCCTCGTCGCGCCGTCTACTGGTGGTCGCAGGAACTGGCGGGGCTCCGCGCCGCCTGTGCGGCAGTCAGGCGGGCCTACACGCGGAGCCGTCGGCGCGCCGCCGTCAACCGGAATCTGGTGGAAGAGGACCGCCTCTACGCTTCGTATCAAGAGGCAAAGGCGGCCCTCAAGACGGCCATGTGCGCCTCCAAGGACGCGGCGAGAGCCGAGATGCTGGAGTCCCTCGACAGGGATCCGTACGGGAGGCCATACAAGGCGGCGCGAAACAAGCTGCGCCCCCATGGTCCCCCGCTGACGGAAACCCTCGAGCCGGCACTGTTGGATGGGGTGGTCCGGTCGCTGTTCCCGCACCGCGAGACCGACTTCACCCCACCAACGATGGACCCTCCGCAGAATGCGGCCTCGCCGGGGGAAGAGGTCCCCCCGGTGACTGCGGAGGAGTTCCACGCGGGTGTTATCGGCCTCCGCGCCAAAAAGACGGCGCCTGGACCGGACGGCGTCCCTGCTCGGGTGGTGGCCATTGCTGCCGCTCAAATGGAGGACAGGTTTCGGGACCTCTTACAGCTGGCAGGTTCCCGAAGACCTTGGAAGGAGGGGCAGCTGTGCCTCCTCCGTAAAGAGGGACGCCCGGTCGACTCCCCCTCGGCATACCGGCCCATCGTTCTGCTCGATGAGGTCGGTAAAATGTTCGAGGGGATCATCGCCTGCCGCCTCAACGACCATCTGCGGGGGGTGGGGCCGGACCTGTCGGACGCCCAGTTCGGCTTCCGACGAGGCCGGTCCACCATCGACGCCCTGGCCCTACTCAAAGGCCAGGTGAAGGAGGCGATGGACGCGGGGGACGGGGTGCTGGCGGTGTCATTCGACATCGCCAACGCCTTCAATTCCGTCCCCCACTCGACTATATTGGAGGCACTCCGATATCACGGAGTGCCTTCATACTTGAGGGGCCTCTTGGCCGACTACTTGGAGGACCGCGAGGTCCTCCTCGTAGATAAATTGTCGACGTTGAGGCGGTACGGCGCGGAGGCCGGCGTTCCACAGGGGTCGGTGCTGGGGCCCACCCTGTGGAACATAGGGTTCGATTGGCTCCTGCGGGGGGCCCTTCTCCCGGGCACGAGTGTGATCTGTTACGCGGACGACACACTCCTCACTGCCCGGGGGAAGAACTTTGGGGAGGCGGCCTGTCTGGCGTCGGCTGGCGGGTCCTTGGTGGCAGGGAGGATCCGCCGCCTGGGGTTGAGGGTGGCGCTGAACAAGACCGAGGCCGTGTTCTTCCGCGGGCCTCGGCAGCGCTGCCCTCCCGACGCCCACATTGCTGTGGAGGGCGTCAGGATCGAGGTGAGGCCCCAGATGAAGTATCTGGGCCTGGTGCTGGACACCAGGTGGCGCTTCGGCCCACATTTCAACGGGCTGTCGACGCGCCTGCTGAGGGCCGCTGACGCCCTCGCCTGCTGAGGGCCGCTGACGCCCTCTCTTGGCTCCTCCCCAACCTGGGGGGACCCAGCGCACGGTGCCGGCGTCTGTATGCCGGCATCTTGCGGAGCATGGCCCTCTATGGGGCTCCAATCTGGTCAGACTCCCTCCGCAGGAGGGAGAACGCCACCGCCCTACGCAGGCCACAAAGGGCCATTGCACTGCGGGTGGCGAGGGCCTATAGGTCGGTTGGTTTTTCGGCGGCGTGCGCTCTGGCGGGTACCCCTCCTTGGGAGCTCGAGGCATGGGTGCTCGCCAGGGTGTACGAATGGACGGCGCGCCGAAGGGCGCTCGGAGAGCGCCCCACCGCGCAGGAGCGGGAGGCCGTGAGGCGGGAGGCGAGGGACGCCATCGTCGTCCACTGGACGGACGACCTCGCCACCGCCACTTTTGGCCGCCGCACGCTGGACGCGCTCGGGCCAGTTCTGCGGCAATGGCTCGAGCGGAAACACGGTTTCCTTTCTTTTCGTCTGGTGCAGGTGCTGTCGGGGCACGGCTGCTTCGGCTCGCGCCTGTACAGGATCGGGAGGGAGGAAACCCCAGCGTGCCACCACTGCGGCGCGGCAGAGGACACGGCGCGGCACACCCTCGAGGTCTGCCCCGCCTGGGCAGAGCCGCGCCGATGTCTGACTGCCGAGATCGGCCGAGATCTCTCGCTTCCCAGCGTTGTTCTGTCCATGCTGGGGAGCGAGGGGGCCTGGGCCGCGGTCGCCTCCTTTTGCGAGGATGTCATTTCGCAAAAGGAGGCGGCGGAGCGCGCGCGGGAGGATGACCCGCTCGCTGCGCCGCTCCGCAGGCGAAGAAGAGGAAGGAGAAGACTCCTTCCTCGCGGTGGTGATGGGCGGGCGACAGGCGCGGGGGCGCCTCCGCCCGCATTGCACTCCACACCACCTCCGCCGGACATTCCCGATCCTCCCCCAATGGGGAGGACGTGAGGGGCCCGCCGCCGTTGAGGCGGGCAATCGTCGAGGGGGACTGGACGTAAAGGCTACGCCGGTTTCCCAGTCCCCCTCCTTTCAGACGATGCGGGAATGCTGCTGGGTTTTTTAGTGGGTATACCGGGCTTGCCCGGGGAGTCCCACATACCCCCCCATTCCCCTGGATGGGGGGGATGCGTAAAGCATTTTTCCCAGCGGAAAAAAAAAAAAAAAAAAAAAAAAAAAAAAAAAAAAAAAAAAAAAAAAAAAAAAAAAAAAAAAAAAAAAAAAAAAAAAAAAAAAAAAAAAAAAAAAAAAAAAAAAAAAAAAAAAAAGGTTAGGTTAGGTTAGGTTAGGTTAGGTTAGGTTAGGTTAGGTTAGGTTAGGTTAGGTTAGGTTAGGTTAGGTTAGGTTAGGTTAGGTTAGGTTAGGTTAGGTTAGGTTAGGTTAGGTTAGGTTAGGTTAGGTTAGGTTAGGTTAGGTTAGGTTAGGTTAGGTTAGGTTAGGTTAGGTTAGGTTAGGTTAGGTTAGGTTAGGTTAGGTTAGGTTAGGTTAGGTTAGGTTAGGTTAGGTTAGGTTAGGTTAGGTTAGGTTAGGTTAGGTTAGGTTAGGTTAGGTTAGGTTAGGTTAGGTTAGGTTAGGTTAGGTTAGGTTAGGTTAGGTTAGGTTAGGTTAGGTTAGGTTAGGTTAGGTTAGGTTAGGTTAGGTTAGGTTAGGTTAGGTTAGGTTAGGTTAGGTTAGGTTAGGTTAGGTTAGGTTAGGTTAGGTTAGGTTAGGTTAGGTTAGGTTAGGTTAGGTTAGGTTAGGTTAGGTTAGGTTAGGTTAGGTTAGGTTAGGTTAGGTTAGGTTAGGTTAGGTTAGGTTAGGTTAGGTTAGGTTAGGTTTTTTTTTTTTTTTTTTTTTTTTTTTTTTTTTTTTTTTTTTTTTTTTTTTTGGCCCTTATTATTCTGTTTCTCATTCATTCTAGTTCTCTCTAATATGCCTCTCGCACTTTCATGCCTCATACTGGATCTTTCTGTTATACGTCACTTTCACTCTCAGCCGGGTGGGATTCCCGCTACATAAACTCACTTAGTAGTCTTTATTCGGGACTTATCGGGACGAGGGTTTTATTTAATTACATTTATCTTAATTCTAATTACATTTAGCTCTTTTGTATTTTAACATTCTATATTTTAAATACTCTTTATCTTATTTCTAATTACATTTTACTTCTTTATATACTAACATTGTTTTATTTTAATATACTTTACCTTATTTCTAATAACATTTTACTTCTTTATATTTTAACATTCTGTTTTATTTCAGTACACTTTACCTTATTCCTAATAACATTTTACTTCTATATATTTTAACATTTTGTTTTATTTCAATACACTTTACCTTAGTTCTAATAACATTTCACTTTTTTATGTGCTAACAGTATGTTTGATTTAATACAGTTTGCCTTATTTCTAATAACATTCTACTTATTTTGTTCTAACTTTCTATTTTACCTAGTCTATTCTTATAATTATTCTATCTTGTTTTTATGGTTTAACTATTATAGTTTCGGAGCTAATAGTCTATACTAAATTTTTGCTTAGTATTTTTTAAAGTATTTCACAATTAATCTTAGACGCTAGTTGTTTTGACCATAGACCATAGAAGGGGACCTGTATATGTCTATATGTTGTTCTATTTTGTTATTATCTATTTATTTACTTTCCGGTAGCTTTTAGGCAATAATATATATATATTACTTATATATATTTATTGACTTTTCTTATCCATTTTTAATTTCATCTTAATTTTACATGGGTACTTCTTGCGTTTGTATAGGTGTTTATGTTAGATATATTTGTATATATTTACTATATATTTTGTATATCTTGTGTCTTGTTTTTTCTTGTTCCGGTTTCCCTGGTTCTATTTATTTTAATGATAAATAAGTAGTTTGACCTGTTCTTGTACTTCCGGTTTGTGTCTGTGTATAATGTGTTTATGTCTTGGGGCGTTACTGTGTGTATCGTGTGTGTTGCGTACCTTCTTGTCTTTGTGTTATGCGTATGTTGTATTCGCACGGGCCAGGTAGTCCCATTTCTGCCTGACTGGGCACTCCACGCTGAAAGCGTTGTGGTCGGTCTTTCGCAGCCCAGAGTGCGAACAATTGCAGCACTGCGGTGGGTTCTTGGCAATAAAATCTGCGCAATTTTCCCGCAGATGCGGACCTCCGCAGTGACTACACTTGTCCACACTCTCGGTGCAAAATTTCCGACCGTGCCCAAACGCCAAGCACTTCGTGCATTGGATAAGCGGAGACTGGTCCTCCACCCTTACCCTTTGCAGGTTGAGGTAGAGGGCTCCAGCGTCCGTCATCCGCTGCCATACTATAGGTCGGACTTGCATGACCACGTGCGCCGTCCTAGGGTTTTTGGTCCTTTTCTTGTACTTGATTTTCATGTCTATCTCGTCCTGTGATAAGTTCCCAAATACTTCCTCGTTTTGTGAGTAGAGCGCCTTGATAATTTCGTCGTCCTCACCGTCGATAAAGACGTCTTTTATGACGACGAGTGGGTCTTTATTCTTCATGGGTGCTACTAGTAGCCCTTCCCCTCGGCGTTCGATTCTTTCTCTTACCTTTATTAATTCCGCTTCCGTGTCGCACCCCAATATGACCGTCTGGTTTTTCGCTTTTCTGACCTTATTTATTTTAAGGCCAGTTACCCGGGCATCGACCGCCTTCTTCACTCTCGCGAGCACCTCGTCGGCAGTCTCCTGATTGCCTTCGAGTGTGACCGCGACCGAGTGGAGCGCCGGTCGGTGCCCGGGTTTGGCTGCCACTACGCTCGCATAAGACGGCTGTGCGATTTGGTGCTCGTCTCTTTGCCCCTTCACGACCTCTTTAACCCGTTCCGTCATCGTGTTGACTTCGCAGGCAACGCCGTCGATCTTCTTTTCGAGGATCTCTTGGTTTTGTCCAATGACTTTGATGCTTTCGGCCATCAAGTCATTTGACGCACCAGCCTCTTCCAGCTTATTGTTCATCTTGTCGAGTATGTCAGATCCACGATCGTCATACCGGTCTTTTTGTTCTACGATGTCTTGCCTAACTTTTGTCTCAAGATCGTCAAGCCGCATTTGTATGGTCGATTCCATTTCGCCCAGCCTATCTAAAATGTGTTTCTCACTCTCGTGTGGTGTGAGTGCAGTCATAGTGTTTGTAGGCGTCCGTATTTTTGCTACCGCCTCCAAGTCCCTCATCCGTTTACTTAATTCGAAGAGGACCCTGATGCTTTTGTCCGACTGCGCCTCCAGGAAGGTCTTTATGTCCCTCCTCATTTGAGGGTATTCTGACACTTTTGAGGGGATATCCTCAAAAGTTTTCATCACTTGCTGGAGGAGCTGGTCGGTCGGAAGTGCAGAGTAATCTTGGGTTTTGTAGACCTCCATATTGTCCACAGATCTCCTCTTACGCTCCGGTCTTCGGATGAAGGTCTTGGCCGCATCTAGGGTTGGAGCAGATGGGGCCGCGGGGCTGGGTGTGGTATTTTTGGCGGCAGCGCCTGAGGTGGTTGGTGTGCGGTACATGTTAGATGTGGATGTGGATGTGGATGTGGATGTGGATGTGGATGTGGATGTGGATGTGGATATGGATGTGGATGTGGATGTGGATGTGGATGTGGATGTGGATGTGGATGTGGATGTGGATGTGGATGTGGATGTGGATGTGGATGTGGATGTGGATGTGGATGTGGATGTGGATGTGGATGTGGATGTGGATGTGGATGTGGATGTGGATGTGGATGTGGATGTGGATGTGGATGTGGATGTGGATGTGGATGTGGATGTGGATGTGGATGTGGATGTGGATGTGGATGTGGATGTGGATGTGGATGTGGATGTGGATGTGGATGTGGATGTGGATGTGGATGTGGATGTGGATGTGGATGTGGATGTGGATGTGGATGTGGATGTGGATGTGGATGTGGATGTGGATGTGGATGTGGATGTGGATGTGGATGTGGATGTGGATGTGGATGTGGATGTGGATGTGGATGTGGATGTGGATGTGGATGTGGATGTGGATGTGGATGTGGATGGTTGATGTGGATGTGGATGTGGATGTGGATGTGGATGTGGGTTGTAATTGTAATGTAGTGTATTAAGTGTTTTGTTTCTGTTCCAGATGCAGTGGCGATATGTGGCAGCAAAAATGGCGTGCGGCGGCGTGCGCAGGGAACGTTGTCAATGGTGGTAAACAACACAGTACTGCTAGTGTATAATTATTTTTAGTCAAGTCCGGCCCTGTATAGGGGTAACGTCAAATTATAATTTACTACAGCTGTATACTGTGTTGAGACCCTGTAAAGGGGGGTCTGTCCTAATTCTAGTAAAATATTTATATTAAATAACAATATGGAATTATATTCCAGTCTTTTATATATATATATAGTATCGGTAGAGATCAACTCTGCCTAGAGTCTTGTATTATAGTGCGCAAGTAGTGCGGACTACTATCTATCTGTCCCAGCAAATCCGATCAAAATCGGTTCAGCAGTCTCTTAATTACGTTTAAGTCAATTTGTAAGGTGATGTATGAAGGAGGGGGGGAGGGGGGGGGGAGCGGTGAGTGATGCCAAGATGGATTTACTTCGTTACCAATGAATTGGTAACGAAAGTTTTGTCCGATTTTGGCTACGACGCACCGTTTCTTTGTTATATAATGTTAAAGATTACGTTTACGTAAGTAAATTTTGAAAATACACTTTTTTGTTTATGAGATTATTGAAAAACTTTTGATTCTAGCAATTAGGTCTACGTTTAAAAATAACTTTAGTGAAAACCGCGTGTCTGTCCGTCTGTTAGTTAAAAAGTTATTAAGCGGTAAAGGAATGTAATATTGGGGTGTGAGCGGGGGGGGGGGGATGAGTATAAATTAAAATTTTGAATTTACAATGTTCTCTACAGTAGATTATGTATGTGTTACTGATTCTAGTTTTCTATATTGTATGTTGTTAGGGGTGGGAGGGGGGGGGGAAGGTGTGCGGGGGGGTTATTTCCAGAAATCTAACTTTGCCACTGGTGCTAAGGACAAAGTTTTGCGTAACTCTCACCGTTCCGGGAATGAGATAAGAAAGAGATGGGATATAAGGGTGTGAGGGGGGGGGGAGGTATAGATTAAGTTTTTTAAAATGTAAAATGTTTCTGTATTAGGTTGTTTGTGTGAGTCTGATTCTAATTATGATATATTATATGTTGAAGGGGAGGGGGGGGGAGGTGGGGGGGGAGTATGTTATTTCCAAAAAATCTGACTTCGCTCCTGGTACTTAGGACAAAAGTTTTGTCAGTTTTAATGTAGCTCTCACCGTTCCCGAGATAATGGCGTTTAAAGTTTTGCTAAAAGCATTACCCTCCTTTAGCAGTCGGGTAAGATATTTTTAGGGGTGGGTAGGTGAGGGTGTTTTGGGCTTTGTCAGGGATGTGGCAATTTTCTTTAGTAGTCCTACGGTAGTAGGACTACTAAAACTTTGCTTGTTTTTGACCTAGGACCTCTGGTTTCCGAGATATCAGCCTTGGAAACCTTTGGTTACCTGGTTTGAGCTGTAGGATAGGGGTAGGGGAGTAGGGTTTTCGGTTTTGGGAGGGTATGGGGAGGGACTTGGGTGAAGTATGAGCGAAATTTGGGTATTCGTACTGGGGGGGTTGCAATTCAGGAACTACTGTTTTTGCTGGGTGGTTTCAGGTTATCCCGAGTATATAGGTGGTATCTGATGGGGGTAGGGGATGGGTCTAACCGTGATCTTGGGTCCTCCTTTGCAAATTTGGACCTTACTGCTGTACTTTTCGAAGTTGGTGGACTTTTGTGTCCCGAAGTCAACCCTCAGGGTTGCTGGGTGGGGAAATGGCAATAAGGTGAGAAGTTATGTTCTGAAGGTGTTTTCAGAATGTTCCTATCTGGTATAGTGTCTGTGTAATTTGGGCCTGAAAGTTGGGGTAAAAATGTGGGCGGGGCTTCACGACCTAGTAAACAATGTTTGCAAACTTAACAAGGTAATTATGTTTTGGGGAAGCCTCTCGCTCCAGGAGCTGTTTCTCCGCTTCTGATTATGGCGCGCGGG
>OY982939.1:11728788-11734206 GCA_963891755.1 Pyrrhia umbra | reverse complement strand
TAACCCCTAACCTAACCTAACCTAAACCTAACTAACCTAACCTAACCTAACCTAACCTAACCTAACCTAACCTAACCTAACCTAACCTAACCTAACCTAACCTAACCTAAACCTAACCTAACCTAACCTAACCTAACCTAACCTAACCTAACCTAACCTAACCTAACCTAACCTAACCTAACCCTCAACCTAACCTAACCTAACCTAACCTAACCTAACCTAACCTAACCTAACCTAACCTA
Source organism: Pyrrhia umbra (assembly GCA_963891755.1). Lineage (NCBI taxonomy): Eukaryota > Metazoa > Arthropoda > Insecta > Lepidoptera > Noctuidae > Pyrrhia > Pyrrhia umbra. The sequence goes on along the minus strand of OY982939.1, from coordinate 11,733,964 downwards.
ACCTAACCTAACCTAACCTAACCTAACCTAACCTAACCTAACCTAACCTAACCTAACCTAACCTAACCTAACCTAACCTAACCTAACCTAACCTAACCTAACCTAACCTAACCTAACCTAACCTAACCTAACCTAACCTAACCTAACCTAACCTAACCTAACCTAACCTAACCTAACTCTAACCTAACCTAACCTAACCAACCTAACCTAACCTAACCTAACCTAACCTAACCTAACCTAACCTAACCTAACCTAACCTAACCTAACCTAACCTAACCAAACCTAACCTAACCTAACCTAACCTAACCTAACCTAACCTAACCTAACCTAACCTAACCTAACCTAACCTAACCTAACACCTAACCTAACCTAACCTAACCTAACCTAACCTAACCTAACCTAACCTAACCTAACCTAACCTAACCTAACCTAACCTAACCTAACCTAACCTAACCTAACCTAACCTAACCTAACCTAACCTAACCTAACAACCTAACCTAACCTAACCTAACCTAACCTAACCTAACCTAACCTAACCTAACCTAACCTAACCTAACCTAACCTAACCTAACCTAACCTAACCTAACCTAACAACCTAACCTAACCTAACCTAACCTAACCTAACCTAACCTAACCTAACCTAACCTAACCTAACCTAACCTAACCTAACTAACCTAACCTAACCTAACCTAACCTAACCTAACCTAACCTAACCTAACCTAACCTAACCTAACCTAACCTAACCTAACCTAACCTAACCTAACCTAACCTAACCTAACCTAACCTAACCTAACCTAACCTAACCTAACCTAACCTAACCTAACCTAACCTAACCTAACCTAACCTAACCTAACCTAACCTAACCTAACCTAACCTAACCTAACCTAACCTAACCTAACCTAACCTAACCTAACCTAACCTAACCTAACCTAACCTAACCTAACCTAACCTAACCTAACCTAACCTAACCTAACCTAACTAACCTAACCTAACCTAACCTAACCTAACCTAACCTAACCTAACCTAACCTAACCTAACCTAACCTAACCTAACCTAACCTAACCTAACCTAACCTAACCTAACCTAACCTAACCTAACCTAACCTAACCTAACCTAACCTAACCTAACCTAACCTAACCTAACCTAACCTAACCTAACCTAACCTAACCTAACCTAACCTAACCTAACCTAACCCCTTGATAACTTTTCATCAAGGAGTCCGATTTTGAAGCGGTTTTCAGCGCTTTTGACGTACAACAGGCTTGTAGACACGCGCCAACCCTTCGTATTTGAAATCGCAGCGGTGTGACGTCATTTTTTCGACACCCCAAAATTTTGACCTGAAAAATAAACAAAATTAATTAATTTTTCAAAATTCCTTCTTCTAATTGCAATTGTTTTTTCACATTTGGATACTTACCCAACCACCCTATCTTCCGGAGTGCGTTTTGCGTTTTTGAAAATAGGTTTGGACCTCGAAATTTAGCTTTTTAACGTAAAAAACACTTAAAATTTCGGTTTTTCCTGAAAAACTTAAATTTTTTCTTCTACCTAAATTCTAGTTTCAGTACCTAACGCTAGGGCTCGCCGAGACGCTTCTTTTGAGGTATCGCACGACCCTCTAGCTCACACGAAACGTCAAAAAAATTGCCCACCCACCCGCCCTTTAGTCGATTTAAAGGCTATATAGGAAAGGGAGGCAACTTTGGGAACCACCTATTAAAAAATTCGATCTTTTGTTTTTGACGGAATTAAATTCACTGTGTTTCCCTGATTTCGTGGACGTCATCCCAGCTCCCGTAGTGGCTCCTGGACGCGACTAGAGACTTTTTAAAGTGTATATATCTGGACGAATACTCAGATCTTATTTGGTTTTAATTATTATATTCTTATTTGACGAAATTAAATTAAATGACGTATAACACTCTTTAGACAACTGGCTCTTTACACCAGACGCATTATTATATACTGAACAGTCTCTTTTACGCGCAAGCGTCGTAGTATAAAAGTTATCTTTTAATTTTAACAATAGTCTATTATTTAAATTGACCTGACTGGGTACAGTATTCTATACCCAATTCGACCGGTTAAACAAAACCAGAAGTTCTCAACCCTAACTTTATTAAAACTATTTTATTATTTTAATCTATCCTAATTGATCCAATAGTGACAAGTGACCACAGACTACACCTGACACCCAAAACAGCCTCTGACAACTGGCCCTTTACACCAGACTGCCTCATATATATTTAATCGATTTTATCTGACAGTTGGCATTATACACCAATCTATATTTTAACTATATTCTAATTGATAACTTACACTAGGTTATTGATCGGAGTTCATAACTCATTATTTTCCCTTATACATTTTAGCCGTCCTCATATTCTATTAATTTATTCAAAACTAAATTATCTATTAAAAATATTACTTATTTTACTTAAGCTTAGGATATCACCAAAAACTATATTTATAGCCCCTAATATTATTATATTATTTACAAATTACTTTGTCCCACACAGTTTGTTAGTGTATCTCCTTAATAGACTCTAAGATGTTTGGCTTCAGAAACGCCAGCAAAAACGGCTAGATTCGCAAAACAACAACAAAGGTCTCCTGGAGGAAGTCCCGGGATGGGAGAGCAGAACGACAGGGCGGGGCCTACAAAGGAAAAGGCTGCTGCATTTTCTTCTCTCCCGGTTAGGGACTTGTATAGAGGGGGGGCCTTCTCGTTGGAAGATGCCTCCCCTCCCCCCACTGCCACTGGTGCAGCCTTAACACAACCTTGCGCCATCTCACCTGGTCGCGGCGCGGCCGGCGCAGTTTGCGGTACCCTTGGAGCCGAAGGCGGCGCCGGCGTCGCCGCGGCTGGTCCTGGGGTGGCGCAGGAGAAACCTGCAAATATAAAGAAAAATAAAACAGCTGTAAAGCAAATTCCTGAAGCTTGCGTCACGGCTGATCAATCCCCCCTGTTGCTGTGTTCTTCTTCGCCGGATATAACCCGATTAGACAAACTCGTAATACGAGCCAAGGCAGCGTACAATAACTCCGGCGAGGCCATGAAAAGATCGGGAAACCTAAAACGGGAAATAAAAGACACAGTAACCAAAAACTTGGGTGACATGTATCAGATCATAGAGATCTTGGTATCCCTTGTGAAAAATTCCACTGAGAAAATGGGTGAAAATGCAAACGGGGACCAGGGAGTAACCATAAAGGATGTGCTGAAGGAGGTGAGGGAAAACCGAAAGCAGGTGGTAGAGTGCGCGCTCTTTACACGCGCACTCTCTGAGCAAATCAAAACCTGCACATCGTCGGCCCCCCCTCATACCTCCCCACACCACCCGCAGGAACTTACTTACGCAGGAGTCGCGGCTGCTCGGCGGCATCCTCAGCCTCGGCCACTGCACTCCATTATAGTGAGCTCGGAGGACGAAATGGACACTAGTGGCCAGGTCATTGAAAAAATTAGAGTTGCGGTGGACGCCAAAGAAACAGGGATTCGAGTGGAGAGACTGCGGAAGGCAAAAGACCAAAAGGTCGTCATAGGGTGCCACAGCCGTGGAGAACTGGAGCGGTTGAAGGAGAGGTTGGGGGGCTCTCAGACGAGGCTAAAAATCGAGGAAGCGGTGAACAGAGACCCCTTGGTGATGTTGGCGAACGTGATGTCCTACAACACGGACGACGACATCATCAGGGCGATCCTAAACCAAAACACACACCTTCTGGGAAGCCTGAAAGCGGAGCAGGTGAAGGTCGCCGTAAAATACCGGAGGCGGGCACGCAATCCGCACGAAAATCATGTCGTGCTACAGGTGTCCCCCCCGGTGTGGCAGCAACTGACCGGGGCCGGCCGAGTGCACGTGGACCTGCAAAGGGTTAGAGTCTTTGATCAGTCCCCTCTAGTGCAGTGTTCGCGATGCCTCGGCTTCGGTCATGGCCGGAAGCAGTGCACCGGGGAGGAGGACCAGTGCTCGCACTGCGGCGGCAATCACCTGCGCGCTGAATGCCCCACGCACAAGTCCGGAGAGCCCCCCAGATGCTGCAACTGCACCAAGGCCAAATATGAGAACCCCGACCACAATGCCTTCAGCGAGGAGTGCCCAGTACGCAAGCGATGGGATGCTATAGCGCGATCCACCGTTGCGTATTGTTAAGGGCCCCCCCGCGGTAAATGCAGCAAGACTGTCCCCAATCCCTGAAAGAAAGGAAGAAAGACTTTTGGGAGCTCTCAACCAAATACCGAGGGCGGCCTGTGCGACGAGCCTTCTGGACCCGGTCGAGCCATGGGCAATTGTTGTCGAGCAGACCAGTCTGGACCACCACGGTTTAAGATGTGAAGCCAATTGGAGCAATTTTCGTGCGAAAATTGGTCAATTGAAGAAAAAAGAAAAGAAAGTGAAACTTACCTTGCCGTGGTGGAGCGAAGAGCTCGACAGCATAAAGAGAGCCGTCGTCACCGGGGGGAGGAGAAACCGCCGTGTAGATCCGTCCCGTAGAGCCGCCGAGGTCGAGGAGTTCCTGAAAACGGAAAAACTAATTATAACAGAGGGCCCGCCTGCCGGGGCGTTCTTCCCGGGGGACCTCGTGGGCGGGGTTGGTGCCTGCCGCAGAGGAATAAAGAAAAGAGCAGCAAACAAATGTGCAACGGAAGCCATGTTGAGCATGACCCCCCATTTACCTTGCAGGGGCTCTTAACCTCTGTGGACCGGTTCAGCCCTGGGAGTTCCCCGGGAGGGAACGGCCCGACAGGGGCTTAATAAGTGAGCGAGCTTTATTGTATGTGTGTAAAAACCTTTCGGGAAGGAGACAGCAAATAAAACTACATAAATGGGAACAAACTCAAATATATGCATGACACAACACCATAAACATTATAGTTAATAAATAAAATATATAAATATAGTATAGCTTGATACACAAAAATTATAAAACTATATAGCATAAATAATAAAAAATATGTAACACAACACATACGATATAATGATATAATATTTAATAAAATGTAATAGTAATAATACAATTAATATATTTATACAGTAGTATAGAACATAGCATATTATAAATATAACATAATATATATTACAATAAAATAATGATATTTATAATAAAGGGAAAGAAACGAGGAAGGTCATAAGACAAAGGAATGGCTGCAGGAGAGTATATTCAATTATAC
>OY982939.1:11718788-11723788 GCA_963891755.1 Pyrrhia umbra | reverse complement strand
ATACAACTTTGTAATAGATCGCGAGCTGAAAACTGACTTTCTTAATTTTGTAAAATCAAAAATTTCGAATACAGGGTCGGGTGACTTAAGGCAAAAAACCACCCTCCACGATTTTAAATTTTTCAAAAACCCCAAATTAGCGCAGATAATTAGGCCTACATTTTCAAAATTGTTTTGGTTTTCAGAGGGTTAAAAAGCGCATTAAGGTAATATCTGATACTCCAATCTAAAAGAGGACATTAAAATCTGCCTAAAAAGCTAAATTTCTTGCACCTTACAGCCAATTACAATACACTATACTCATTTTTACACAAAAAATTCTAGTTTTTACAGGGTAGTTTCAGAGGGGTGTAACACCCCTACACAAACTTAGTGCCACATAATAGGTCTCAAAGAGACCTATCTAACGAGCCCACCCACGTCGAAATCCGAACAGGGGAAGCGGAGGTACAAACCATATAAAATTGACAAAAATTTAACCGACTAAGATAGTAAACAAAGCGTTTAAAGTGGGAGGTTATGCTTTCACACTCTACCTCAAGAGCCCAATAACTCCGAAACTAGGGGAGCTAGAGCATTTTTGACTTCAAATTCAGCCTTTGTGGTGTCGCAGACACCACGGCTAAAGTCCCACAAGAGGAACCTATCCCCCCTATTTTACACCCCCTCCCTTTCCACCCCCTCATTATATCTTTGAGGGCCGATATCTTAGGAACTAGAGGAGATAGGCGATTTTGGACAGCAAATTCAGCCTTTGTGGTGTCGTAGACACCACGGCTGAAGTCCTATTAAAGGAACCCCCCCCCCTGATTTTGGACCCCCCCCCCCCCAATTTTTATTTATAAATTTTACTAACATATCGCATCTCAGTAAATCATTAGACCATATAAGAGGAACCTCCCCCCTGAAGTTGACTCCCCCCCCCCCCTAAAATATTACTAATTATTTTACTCTTAATTTTATTACTTTATCTTGTATACTAAGTGCGGTTTAGTAGATAAGAAACTATTAAAACTAGACAGACTAGGTAGTGCTGACCCCTACCTATAAAATTATATTTTCTTAACTTCAATTATGACAACGACCTGACTCCCTTTACAGAGTCGAACAAATTGAGTATATTGCAATATTGCAATATATTATTGATACATAATTTAATATTGACTCTGACCCCCCTATACAGGGCCGGAAAAATCGATTGACAATTTTCCCTGGTCTCTCGCTTTGTCCAGTAACGTGCTGCCGCTACAAAAGCCCACACATATAATACACTGACACACACGTTGACACACATACTGACATACACACTGACCCCCACTGACACACACACCGACTCCACTGACATACGCACTTGCACTCACTGATATACACATTGACACCTACCGCCATACATACTGACTCCCACTGACATACACACTGACACACACACTTACTCCCATAGACATACACCTTGACATACATAGTGACATACACATTGACTCTCACTGACACACATACTGACATACCAACTGACATACACACTGACACACTTTGACATACATACAGATAAACACACTGACTTCCACAGACATACACATTGACACACATAGTGACATACACATTGACTCCCACTGACACACATACTGACATACACACTGACACACTCTGACATACATACCGATAAACACACTGAATTTCACAGACATACACATTGACACACACAGTGACATACACACTGACCCCCCACTGACATACACATTGACACCTACTGACACACCCACTGACATACCTTGACATACATAGTGACATACACATTGACTCCCACTGACATACATATTGACCCCACACCGACATACACATTGACACCTACTGACAAACATACTGACATACACACTGACTCCCACAGACATACATTGACATACATAGTGACATACACACTGACCCCCACTGACATACACATTGACACCTACTGACATACATACTGACACACTCACTGACATACTCACTGACATACATACTGACACACATCCACATCCACATCCACATCCACATCCACATCCACATCCACATCCACATCCACATCCACATCCACATCCACATCCACATCCACATCCACATCCACATCCACATCCACATCCACATCCACATCCACATCCACATCCACATCCACATCCACATCCACATCCACATCCACATCCACATCCACATCCACATCCACATCCACATCCACATCCACATCCACATCCACATCCACATCCACATCCACATCCACATCCAACATGTATCGCACACCCACTACCAGTGCAGCTGACGCACCAGCTGGCAAAACTGGGACCCCCAGCCCCAACCCACAGGCCGATCCAATAAAGGACGCCGCGCATACATTCATCCGCAGGCCCGAGCGAAAAAGAAGGTCTATCGACCTCAGGGACCACTATCAAGCCAGAATGGAAATGTACGCGCAAAAAACAACAGACTCTCTGATGAACATCCTGCTCCAAACTTTTGAGGAAATTCCCTCAAAAATAGCAGAGTACCCTCAAATGAGGAGGGACATCAAGAAGTTCCTCGAGGAACGATCAGATAAGGGCCTTAAGATGTTGTTTGAAATAAGCAAGAGAATGGGGCAAATGGAAACTGAGTTGGATACGCTGAGGGCCCGATCACCCTCTACGAGTAGCACTCCCCCGACATCGGGGTTGGAAGAACTAATAAAGAAGGGACTCGAAAAGGTGGAGGACACCATCACTGTGAGCATCGCGAATCTCGAAAACAAGATCGCGAACCACATCGAAGGCCCTACCAGGGAAATAACGAAGAAGATGAAGTACTTGGACCCAGACCATGCAGAAAGTATCTTCTCCAAGATTGACGAAACCAAGGTAGGCCTGGAGGACTATGTTGAGAAGGAATCTCTAGAAATCCAGGCCGGATGCGGTGTCTACTTCCAGGATATCGTCCGGAACGTCACAAAACTTGAAGAGGATACCGAGAGCATAAGGCAGGGGATCCAGGAACTTCAACTCAAACAGGCGGGTCCCCAGATGGAAGCCCCCAAATCATATGCCAGTGTGGCAGCGGGCGGACCCGGGCCCCAGCGTCGGCCAGCCCTCCACTCAATAGCGGTAACGTCCCAAGACCCGCAAGATACGGGGGACGAAGTACTCACGAGGGTGAAGGTGGTGGTCGATGCAAAAGGCTCGGGACTAAAAATTGATAAGGTTCGGAAGGCCAAGAACCAAACTGTAATTATCGGCTGCGGAACGGAGGAGGAAATTACAAAGGTCAAGGACAAAATACAAGACGGGAAAAGCGGCCTAACCGTAATAAAAATGAAAAATAAAAACCCGCTAGTAGTTCTGAAGGATGTAGTGCTGGATAATGACGATGAGGAGATTGTCGAAGCACTGCATCTTCAAAATGAAAGTATCTTCTGCAACATACCACCCGAGGAACGAGAAATAAAAATAAAGTTTAAGAAGCGAACACGGAACCCAAAAGCCTCGCATGTAATCCTCCAGGTTAGCCCTAGTATCTGGCAACGTATGACAGAAGCTGGAGCACTCCACGTGGACCTGCAGAGAGTTAGGGTGGAAGACCAATCCCCGTTAATACAGTGCACGCGATGTCTATCCTATGGGCACGGGAGGAAATTTTGTACAGAGAGTGCGGACAAGTGCAGTCACTGCGGAGGGCCGCACCTGCGAGCCGATTGTGAAGATCGAATCACAGGGAAGGAGCCGCAGTGCTGTAATTGTTCGCACTCAGGGATACCAAAGACTGACCATAATGCTTTTAGTGCGGACTGCCCCACCCGGCAGAAGTGGGATTATCTTGCTCGCTCCACAACTGCATACGTATGACTTACTCACGAAAAGTAGGGGGTACAAAACACACACACAGCACAATCACACATACAAGTCACTATACAGAAACACAAACAATCCACACAAACCGAGAGTACATGACCCCGGAAGAATCTATTTAAGAAATTCTGAAGGGCATAGAAACCGGCATAAAAATAAAATTAGTAACACAAACACAGATATGAGATCTATATAGTGAATATATATCATAACATATCACAAGCACGACAAAACAAGACATATACATGCATAAACACAAGTACCCAACACCAAAAATGTTATAGAAGTTGCCACAGAAAGTAAAAGAAAGTCTAAGAAACGTCAATTAAATATGTATAGATTAAGTATACGTATAAAATTGCCGAGTGTTTTTAGAATAAATAAAAAGAAGTAGTTGACAACATCAATAAAGTGAGAAAGCAATAAATACGCGAATACAACCCTGTCATAAAACCCAAAATATATAAAAATGTACAAAAACTGGAAATGTAATAGACTAAGAATAAATACAATGTACATATAAAGTAAAACAAGTAGAACAAGTAAATATAGAAAGTAAGTCAAATGAATAAAAATAAGGAAATTGTAATAGCCATAAGAACATAAAACTGTACCATTAAATTAAGTAAATGCAAGAAAACTAGTATAAACTTAAGGAAGACTTGTAATAGATATAGAAGTAGTAATAAGAAATGATGTATCGAAATAGTAAAATTTAAAGTTGTACATTCATTAACCTGAGTAAATAAAATATTAGCAATTAGCAGAATAGATACAAGCGGGAATCCCACCCGTTATAGAATGTCTGAGGAAGAATGAATGAAAGAAACAGTATGAAGAAAGAAAGTACGAGAGGCATGCCTGATGGAACTAGAATGAATGAGAACCAGATTAACAAGGGCCAGGTCCACCCATGACCAGGGAAAAGCAGAAAAAAAAAAAAAAAAAAAAAAAAAAAAAAAAAAAAAAAAAAAAAAAAAAAAAAAAAAAAAAAAAAAAAAAAAAAAAAAAAAAAAAAAAAAAAAAAAAAAAAAAAAAAAAAAAAAAAAAAAACCTAACCTAACCTAACCTAACCTAACCTAACCTAACCTAACCTAACCTAACCTAACCTAACCTAACCTAACCTAACCTAACCTAACCTAACCTAACCTAACC